>JASTVB010000089.1:2617-32309 GCA_031125705.1 Saccharomycopsis babjevae | reverse complement strand
CCTAAATATTAAGGAAAAATATTTATATTTTTCCTTTTATGTAAACTTCATCATTTAGTTTTTTATACTTATATAATGTTCTAAATAGTTCTCTTTCAAAAAGGGTCTTTTTTTTTTTTTTTTTTTTTTTTTTTTTTTTTTTTTTTTAATTTTTTTTTTTTTTTTTTTTTTTTTTTTTTTTTTTTTTTTTTTTTTTTTTTTTTTTTTTTGGTTTTTCTATATATGAACGAACCGTTTAGGCTTTTCACTTTTTGGTTAAATTTGTGTCAAAAAATGGCTGTATATCACTTTGATCAAATTGAAATTTTAAAGTAAATGGGTGATAAGATTGACGAAATTATAGTAGAGTATGGATTGAAGAGAAATTTGTATGCTTATTTATATGTTTTAATATTGATTACAGGCTCAGTTGTCTCGTCGATATTCAACATTGATAATCATGATCCTTTTCAAAACCCAACACCAGTCGATGGTTATCTACCATCGTGGTTGCAGCCAGGCAACCTTTTCAACTTTATTTTCACAGATTTTATGCCAGTGTGGTATATCATTGGCGTTGCTTTGATTGCAGCATGTATGCAGTGCGGTTCTCAGGCATCTACCGACACCGAGGAAACCAGTGAGCCCTTCCCTAAAAAACTATTGAAAAGACTGTTACAAGTGATCGGTAGCTGGGTCTTGTTCATTGGTTTGAAAAAGCTCATTCTGTTGCTCGTTCACTTCAACATATCCGGTCATTTTATGACGCTAACCTCGGCAAGTATATCACTAATGCTAGAATATTGTCTCTTATGCGAAGCAAGCACTGATTCGGTTGTCAAACCTTTAAACAATTTGACTAGAATATACATAGCAGTATTACTTCTTACATGGCTTTTCATTTTACTTGTCACTAGTTTGTTTTATCATACTTTCTTGGAGAAGGCTCTTGGCCAGGCGTGTGCTTTCTTTTCTTTGTACTGTATTTACTCGAACAGATCTGGCTTTTCGTCAGAGTTCCAAAATGAAATCTCGATAGTTTAACCTACAAAATGGTGCCTTTCCTGAAAGCAAATAATAATAAAATTTCTCCATATCCATAATTATAAAATTTTATGTTCATTTTTAATAGTTTTGTAGCATTTTTTAAAAAAAAATCTGGTGATTAATGTAATTTAATTGAATCACATAGTCAAGTTTGTCTTACTAACAATAAAATACATATATATATATATATATTTTTATAAAAAAAAAAAAAGATTAAAAAGAAAAAAAAAAAAAGTAAAAAATTTATAAAAAAAGCTAAAATCGATATGTGTACCTCAAATAGTAACAGATATCTACTTCTACACTATTGTATTGTATCCATATATTTTTGCTATTTTAATAGGGCAGATAGCAAAACATAAAACTCGATCAAAGATGATGAATTGGAGCAGGATCACTACAAAATTTCAAATAAGAGCATTCTCAAATTTTACATGTCTCAAAAACGAGGTCAGCAATTTGCAATTCAAGATTCCGAAGGTCACACAAAACATTCCAAATAATAGGATATTGCGCAGAATCACGGATACTAGTAATGGACCAAGCGAAAAATTATACGAATGCTCGACGTTTACAACTTGCGAGTCCTACAACTTGCCTAAAGTTATCCAGATTTTGCATGCCAAGGGCTATAAAGACGCCAACTTCCTAATACCCGAAGAAGCAGTGCATCTAAATTTTCCCAACTATGATGATAGAACAGAAAATCCATCTTCTAAGCTTAAATCAGACGTTTTTATTTTGAATAACGGCTCGGTTGTTGGATGGAATTTCTCCGAATGTTATTTAGAGAAAAACTTTTTGAATTTGATAAAGGAGGCCGAAGTCAAACCGTACCCCATCATTGAAAGTGAAGATCTTGATTACGTGTTGAAAAGCAGCAATTACGAATCCAATGATGAGACAACGGGAAGTGGAATGATTCAAGATGTGATTGTAGTTGATTGTAAATCTGATTCTCAAATGTTACTAGACAAAGCCGCTTTTTCCTTTGGTTTAAGTAGATCTACAAAATTGGCAATTTTGGAATCCTTATTGGAAAAAAGGGTGCAGGATTCGAAAATAGACTCCGAATCTTTTAGTAAATTCACGAATTATAATCATAAAAAAAGAAATAGAAGCTTAAACCTTATTGGGAAACTATTGTTAATTAGAAGTGATTTGAATCTTAATTCGGGCTTAATTGAGACACCTGATCTTTACTGGAGTGAACCAAGACTAGAGAAACTCTATAAACAGATTTCGAAAAACCTCGACATAGAACCAAGAATAGAGATATTAAATAAAAAACTAGATTATGCTACAGAAGAGGCTAGAACAGTTTTGTCTGTTCTTAATGATGAAAAGGGATCTTATCTAGAATGGATTATCATTTATTTGATCATGGTTGAGGTCTGTTTCGAGTTGTTCCACTTTTATGAGAAATACGTTGAAAAAACTAAAGACAGTAAATAAAATAATTTCTAAAATTAAAATCATATTATCATCCAGTTTTGTAAATATTTCTATAAAATCATACTTATATATATAAATCTATATCCAGTTTTCTACTCTACAATCATAAGCAAATTTTCAAGTAATATTGACCTGAAAATTGTTTTTCAATTCTCGTTGGACTTCTCTAAAATATTTAAAATCCAATTGTTCATTTCTTTAATGGTGTTTGGTTTATTAGCAAAGCAGTGATTACCTTGGTGATGTAGGACTTTTTTATTGCTCATGTATTTCTCACAAAATTGTAAAAATTTTTTGTTATCGATAACAGTGTCGTATTCACCTATCAAAACCAAACTAGGTGTAAGAATTGGTTTTTGGAACTCTTCGAATTTCATAAAACCTGAGCTGAATATCATAAATTTAAAAGAGTAATCCTCGCGCATTGTTTGCAACATGGCTGATCCTTGAGAAAATCCCACCAGTCCTAGGAAGGGACCATTTTCTGCAATGTAGTTATCCAAATATTGCATCGAGTCATCCATATCTGCGGCATCTCGATACCAAGCTTTTAGGTTAAAATTATTATCTTCGACTTCATCCGACTTGACTGAAATTGGGCCGTCTGGAAAACAAAATTTCAAAAGATATTCAGGATTGCCTTTGTTCAAATCATTGATGATGTTCTGCAACAGCTGTTGAAACCTTTGTGTTTTAAATTTGAAAATTTCACCATTCATTGCAAATCCATGTAGCATCAATATTTTAAGTTCTTGACTCATGTTGTGCTATTTTAATTGAATCAAGTTGAGGTTGAGGCTAAAAATAAATTCTATCAATCATGTTTGTTAATTCAAAAATATTCATTCGGTGAATCACATAACTTGAGACTTAAGCTACTTTCTTCAAAATATATATAACCTTAATACTACATGGGTCAAATTTTTTTGTAATATTTTTTTATGCGGATACTCATAAACTTGGTGATTCGGAAAAAAATTGAACATGAAATACCTAAAATGGATCAATAATTGCATTGCATACAATAAATCAAATTTACAATAGGCAAAATGAAAAAAAAAAATCATACACTATTAAACGATTAATAAAGAATAATAAGAAGATGTATTTCAAAGAACTACAATTATTGTGAACAAAATTAGGAATGACTGGTTCTTTCTTATGCTAAATAAAAAAAAAAAAAAAAAAAAAAAATATAAAAAAAAAAATTAAAATTATAATAATAAATAACAGATAACAAAAAATTGATTTAAAAAAATTAACAAACAGCAAAAAAATAAAAATGTTAATAATCAATAAGTAAATCTTAAAATTGAAAAAAAAATTCATAAATTCATAAATTGTACATTATAATACATTCAAGATATTAATTATATCTTCTTTGTCTGTTTATTGTTATTATTGGAACTTTGTTTCGTATTTTATGGCACATGCCATCAATTGAAACTAGCTTGACGTAGTTTTAGAATTCATTTGCATTCACTTTTTCAAAAAAAAGTAAATACAAATCACTTGAATAAGTTATCAAGCTCTGCCAATGAGATGTCTTCAGGATTTCCAATGTCTTGACCAGCAGCTAAAAATCCACTATTAAAAGCAATATCATTTGGTGCTAAAGCATGAAGGGCTGCAGCACGCAAAGAAGCTGCAGCAGCCAATACAATTCCTGGACTCTGATTGTTGTTAACAAAGTTTTTAGGAACCCTTGGAGCAGCAGCAGCAGCAGTTAAATTGTTAAGCTTCTGTTTTTTTGCAGGCTGCTCTATGGACAAACCAACATCAAGCGAATCATCAATTTCATCCATGAAATCTGAAACATCGAAAGACTTGGAACCTCTGCTGTTGTTGGTATCTTTCAAAGAAGAGAGTGATGGCGATCCAGTTGTGGCACTTCTTTTGTGATTGGCGATATTGCTGGAAGACAAAGTTGGCGCAACTCTTGCTGTGAGCTTTTCCGTATCAGGATTGAATGGGATCAACAATTGTGTAACTTTCATGGAAACAGCAGATACATTAGATACACTAGAATTCGTCTTACCTTTATTATTACCAGACCCTTTTGAGTCGCCGTCAGCCAATTTTCTTTGATCAAAATTGTCTTTGGCATTATTGTTGATCAAAACGTTTCCGGATATAGCAAAATCACTAGCACTAAAAGACATTTTCTTAGTCTTTTTGCTACCAATCCAATCACTGCTAATCAAAGAAGTTGAGCTATTGTCATTGACCATATTCTGGTTCTTATAAAAACCAATATCACCATGATTGCTGCTACTTTTTTTATTATCCAAAGTGGCAGCGGAAGAACCTGATAACTTCAAGCCACCCTTTTTATCAATGGAAGCAGCAGCAGCTAATCTTTTAGATTCTGCTTTGTGCTGGAAACTTTCTTCCAAAGATTTCATGGCAGCTTTAGCATGGACATCAAAATCATCAGTCAATATGCCACGGTAAACATATACCATTCTCTTTGGAGAGGTATCAGCCCATTCTCTGCTTAAAGCATAGGTTAAACTTTTGTCACCTTTCTCGATTCTCTTCACATATGCATTTAATTTGGCACTAACTAAATTAGAAGTTTTGCTAGATAGTTTTGCAGTTTCTGGGTGTTTTTGCAATAAAATATCACAGATTTGCTTAACTGTCATTCCTTTACCATTAGCATCAAAGTCAAATAGTATTTGAAATATAGTGAATAAAACATCATCATCTAAAGAAGAGTGTTTCTCAGGTCTTGGTCTCTCACCAGTAACTGGAATAGTAGTGGAGATACCAGTAGCAGCAACATTTACTTTGGCTTGTTTCTTTTCCTTATTTTTATCGACGTTATATTTTTTCTTTGGTTTGTCGACTGTACCTGTAGCAGTTTTCTGAACTTTCGAAGGAGTCGTGAGACCAGAGGAAGCCTTTGTCAGAGTGGCAGGAGATGAAGGAGTCGTAGAAGCAGCAAGCGATGGAGATCCGATCAGAGACAGTTTCGATTCAGTAATTTCAGAAGTAGTGATAGACTTTGCATCTTTTTTTAATTGCAGGTTGATTGCAGTTGATGCAGAAGAATGGGCGACCGCAGACAGAGATTTCAAATCTTGCAACAGCACTTGAGACTTCGAATCATTTGAGGAAATTGATGGTGACGGACTTCTAGATGTTCCGGAGCTACTATGATGGTGGCTATCTGCTGAAGTAACAGATACAGGGCTGTTAGGAGACATCAGGCCTCTTGGGCTGCTCTGGCTAGTTGTACTTCCGTCATTCTTGCTAGGAGAAGACGCAGTGGAAGCCAACTTTGCTGAGCCAGTATGAAGGTCTTTGAACGAGTGAGGAGTATTGTTATCGACTAAAGCCATACTGGAAAATTATTGATCTTGATTTGGATTTTTTGATCAAGGTTATTGCTTTTTTTTATTTTGTTTTTGCAACTGTTTTCTTCAAAAGAGAAGTACAGAATGTTCTTATTATTAGGAGGGCACCTCTAAACTCCTTTTCTAGAATATTATTCCCATGCAATAGCTAAACAAAAGGCATTAATAAACTGGCTCATTGTGAATGAATAGTTTGATGTTGATATTACTTACTTGTTGAGTGGTCTCTATAATTTAATGAAAACAAAAAAAACGTGTAGTTTTCTTTTTTGAGTTCCATAAACAACAACTATGTTTCGTTTTTCTTTCCACTACTGAGCTAACAGCAACAGAATTCTTTCTTAGGAGAAAGACTAGCTAGGAATCAAATTAGTAATAGAAAAGTGAATTTATCACAAACACAGTAAAAACAAGTGTGCTGGAATTTACGTGGTCAAAGAATGATACTATTATAAGGACAAAAATAAGAGCTACCACTAAAAGGAAAGTCTTATTTAGGTTCTCTATAAAAAATATTTATATTCTTTTGTTCAGAAAATCCTTCAACTTGTCAGTCGTGTTATTTGTGGATAAATCGTGTTTTTCTATTATGAAATTTGATTGTTTTTAGTGTTATTTGCTTTTTCTGGAGTATTTTCCTTTCTCTTTGAAAGATATCAGAAAAAAAACTGCAAAAGAGACAAAGTAACACAATTATACAAAAGAGCTTTGATAGTATATTGTGTATATCAGATTGAATATTGCATCAAATGTAAGAAAAGCAGGGAAAGTAGGTCTGAAGCATGAAAAAAACAAACTTTTTTTTTTTTTTTTTTCTTTTTTTTTTTCTAGAAATGCTATAATAAAGGGTAATATCTGTGAGAATCAGACAATCCATTACAAACAGACCAGTTCCACAGGATCAAAGGATCAACGGATTCAATCGTAGTTGTTATGGAGCTGGCCCCAGACCAAGTAGTTTGTCGTTTACCTGTACAAGTGCTTTTACACATATCGAATGTGTCAACAACCAAAGGGCAAATTGTCGACAAGTCGGCCCTTTTTACGTTCTACAATCTTCTGAGATCAAAAATAGACCTTTTCAGACACTGTTTCACAACCTACGATGGTTCTGGCGAGCCTCGAAGACGGACAATGTCGAAATTCTTCGATTGCTGGCGAACCATCAAAAAAAGTGACATCAGAGAGGCAATTCGGAAACCAGAACATCCCTATCGACCATTTCGAAGAACAGTTGGTTCCGCAAGCCTTTCAGATGTTCTACAGACCAGCAAAAAGCATTTGAACTACAGAATTGTCAGTCCTCGAGTCCCAAATAAGGGTTTTTGCTAGCCTTTCCCCTTATTACTTCTTTTGAGGGTAACCTTGTTGCCTGCATTTGATATCTCTCATGTTAAAATCTTACGGATTATTTTTTGACAGGGAATTTCATTTATGCATGTACAGCTGGATCCATCTGAAAATAGTTACGGAGCCCTGTTATGACTCAAATTTGTTTTCTTTTGCTGTTTTTTTGCTTTTTGTTTTTTTTTGCATCATTTTGAATTATGTTTTTGACACAACCAGACACCAGTCTTTGGCTTGCTATCATATATACGCTTATGCTATTTGAATAAGATAATAAATAGCTACTACTAACGGTATATGAGGTTTTATAATTAGCCGTACTGATCAGCGCTATCAGTTTTATTACTTAATATTATTGTAAATCTTACTATTGAGTATTATAATTAGTATTATTATTATTATAATTAGTATTATTATTATTATTATTATTATTATTATTATTTTTATCAGTGATATCTAATAGTACTATTATCAGTACTATTATTACTGCTATTGCTAGTATGATATCCAGTACTATTGTTATTATAATTATTATCACCTTATCACCCGCTATAACCACCTGTAACGGATCAGCCGGGCTGCCCGGATAATCAAAAGAAACAAAAGAACGGGACAAAAAAAAGCAAAAACCCGGAAAATATTATTAAAAATATGATGTCTGGGTGTTAGGCATTTCTGATAACCTTTACATCCTTTCAGATAACTTGCAATGTTGGTATTTTGTCACGTGCCATATTTTTTGCCCTTCATACTTACACGTGACTTGTATTTCTTAGTGCACCCAAATACATAATCACCAAATGAATGACACTTTGCTTTTGGCAGCTCCAATGACTCTGATCCAAAAAGCATACATGGCAAGAAAGCGAGCTTAACAGCAAGTATTCGTTTATTATAACAGCCAAAAACAACTGTTTATACATATTTAGGGCAAGCAGACCCTTTGACCATAAAACGGAAACGAATAATGAAAAAAAAACCATAAAAATCAGATATTGTAAGAACGAATCATAAGTATTGTTCCAATAACTTGATGACATCTGGGGCGCTAGTGGATGATTCGATCTGGTTGGCATAAACACCGTTAATAACCACGGTAGGAGTGACGTGGACAGAGAGTTGTCTGTGGACCTTGACAAAGTACTTCAAGTCATCAGTGACCTTATTTTGAAGGTTTAAGTATTCCAGCTCGGAGTCCAGCTTTTGACGGATGTAAAGCAAATCGTAGACCTCCTTTGGGTCGACATCAATGGTTTTTGCGGCCAACTTGGACAATCTTTCGTAAATTTGATTTCTGGTCAAGTTGACGACAGCAGTCTCGAAAAAGTCTGTTTGGTTTTCAAACAAGACCTTGGCATACTTCAATGACTCTTGTGGCTTCAATTTGTTGACAGCCAACAAGGACTCCGCAGC
Organism: Saccharomycopsis babjevae; assembly: GCA_031125705.1. Lineage (NCBI taxonomy): Eukaryota > Fungi > Ascomycota > Saccharomycetes > Ascoideales > Saccharomycopsidaceae > Saccharomycopsis > Saccharomycopsis babjevae. Next base: position 23,706 of record JASTVB010000089.1, on the reverse strand, counting down.
AAATTGCGAAGAGTGGTGCCATGGCTGTGGAACAGGCTTGAGGTTGAACAGGAACTTTCCAGGATATTTTTCAGCAATTGCTGGAATGACCTCCTTCTCCCACTTCAAATAAAGCTTCTTGGAATATGGGCAGACAAAATCGATAAAAATATCGACATTGTTAACGGCAACAAGACTGCTGTTGGATGCAGTAGTGGCAAGTTGGTTGAAATTGATGAATTTTGGGGCAACGGCCATGTTCACTTGGTTATGTCCTTCAAATGTCTGTACGCAAGGCAAACTATTATTTTTAAAAAAAAGCAGCAAAAACAACAAAAAACAGCAATTGAAAAACAGCAAAAACAGTAAAAACAGCTTCTGGCGGTAATTCAGATTCAATTGGAACTTAATTTTGGATTTTTGAGACTGATATATGTAAATTCTCTTAATTTGGAGTCAGCATACCTTTAGACCTTGAAAAGTGTTTAAGGTTTGCCAACTTGTCCACTTTATATATATATATAATAGCAAAATAAAAGTCGGATTCCAAAAAAAGAGGAAAAACACACTTTCATAGAATACACAGTAGATTTTGACAACTCACGTGCTTCACGTGCACATCGCTTTTCCATTCTGCTCATTGAAAAAAATAAAATTTTCTCACACAAAAAAATATCAATATTTCACGACGCGTCAGAATATCTTTACGCGTCAGCACAGATATTTTGATTGAATCACTTGGGAATCATCAAGGGATATATGTTTCAAAACGGAGAACACTGAATCGAATATAGCAGGAGTCTGCTTTTTTGGTTTTTGTTTATATGTGTTATATCTTTGTTTATATTTATTTCAGTGTTTGCAGCTGAAAATTCGTGAACGGAAATATGGAACTGGTGACGAACAAAGCAGAACAGCTGGTTATCGACAAGACAGGGCTGGTGAACGTACAGTCTGATGCTGCTGTTGTGGAACAATCCGCAGACATTGATTCGGCACAATTAGTGGTTTACACGCTCTCCCGTTTGGCAGATGACTACTTGAATCAAGCACATGCGTTGGATGTGGCACATTCGCATGCAAATGTCAGTCAGTACAATTTGTTGATATATTCCAGCATCAAGATATACACATCAATACTCTCGAATAATTTGAGTCTTTCTGCAGCCACCGAGATATCTCTCTATCTCAGGTTGGCAGAGATCTACTACCAAGAAACTGACAACTACGAAATAATGGAAAACTATCTAAACAAGGCCATCACAATCCTGAAGCGTACAAACAACTTGGATCTACAGTTCAGGGCAGAATTCTTGCAGGCGTTGATTCTGATAAGTGGGAATTACAAAATAGGCTTGAAATATTTGAACTTAAAAATCGAAAATTTTAAAGAGTTACAGCTATTCCACTGGATCAAGTTATTTGAATTTCTAAAAATCTTGCTATTAATTAATAACGACATCAAATTGTCCCTTAACTTATTGAATAATTTTAATGTCAAAAACTCTGGCGAAAACCAATTTGAGATTTATTGTCTTTTGATTCATGCCAATCTTCACTTATCTTTGAATCATTTAGAAGATTGCCGTGCAATATTAAATATTCTAGAAAACTGCTTTACCAAAAGCGAAACTAGCTCTGCAAATGATGAAGACAATAGCTCTGCTAATAAGCATTTTTACTCGATGTTTAAACTTATCGACTTGAAATACCACATCGAGTTAAAAAACTATAATAAATGCAAATCGCTTATAAATGAATTCAACAAGCTTATAGAACTTAATTTCAACAACTGGAGCTCAACTTTTTTTATTTTGATTCCCCTACCCATTAGTTTAAACAAATTATCAAATTTCAAATTTCAAATTAAATGGTTTTCCATCGAAGAATTGCAGATAATCTTATGGTTATTGTGCGGAATTTTTAATCTCTACAATTACCATAGACTGAATAAGCCATATAAGTACTTACTAATGTCTCTCAGAATGTTGGACGCTTATAACTCAAAGATTTTGCTCCCAAAAAAGAATAAGTCATCCGTGACACAAAAATCTGGTACGTCCTTGAATGATCTAAACTTGAAGATTTTTAAATTAAAGTACTTAAGATTTCAAATACTTTATTATTTATCGTATTATGAATTGTTAACTGAAAACTTGGATTTTGCACACTCTAAATTATTGAGTCTCCAAGAGTTATTAGATGAACTTCCACCAAACTACCAGTCAATTTTGAAATTTCCTTTTTTGAAAAATGTTTATCTATCAGCCTTGATTCATCAAAATGAAGGTAAACTTCAAACAGCGAAGAATTTGTATTCAAAAATCTTAAGTGCTCAAACTTTAATTGATGATCAAACAGCTTTCAATAATACTTCAGCATCTATTATCACTTACAACTTCTCATCCTTATTTTATTTGAACATCAATAAGTTATCAGTGATACAAAATAATCAATTGTTTATTTATTCTAGTTTGAATTTATTGCTAATTTATCTTCAAGAATTGAAAACTACAGCAGATTCAAAAACCATAGAGTTATTGACTATACAAAGAAATGAAGTATTGAATAATTTGAAACTGCTAAATACTGACTACGAAGACAAATTGTTGCAAAAAACTGTGGACCTAGTTTTATCCTTATTCGATAATGCCAATAACGAAAAAAATAATGACAGTGGAAATTTTAGCAAGTTTATCAACTCAAGTATTGATACTTCTGAGGAGCTGGTTGAAACTGAAGAGCTTAACAGCGAAAAAGATACCATGGATATCTTGCTATATGATATATTATGTAAATTGATTTATCAAAGAAATCAAAAAACTACGATCATGAGTAAACAGCAAGACTTACAGGAATGTTTCAAGAATAGCAAACTATCTAAAAATTTAGCCATTCGATACTTTACAAGCTTTCAATTGTATGAGGTTTTCAAAGAATTGGATGATCTACAAAATGCGAATGTTCAGTTTGAGAAAACCATGATATTAGAGCGCGATCTTAATTCCATGCTTTCTGAGTCTGACATGAAGTTATAAGTTAAAAATGAAACAACAAAAACTTCATTTCAAAAACCATAAGATTTGAATTTTGCTACGATATCATAAATATATACCTATTATAGAAAAACTGGAAAACATAAGTGAACGAATAAAAAAAGAAAATTCATCAGTAAGCAAATTACCAGTAAAATTGCTGGAATTTTTTGTTAGCAATCAATTCTTTTCAAGTTCTTCGAAGCATATATTAATTATCAAAGTAGTCTTGATCAATACTCATCAGTTGACATAAAGGATCTGCCAAACGTGTTATGAGCGTGCGCACCATGATATGTTATGTAGCTTCATTATTAGTATTTGCGTTTAATAAATCTATCTACCTCTAATGTCACTTTCTTCTAGAGTTATACATAACAGATGTAAAATATCACCCTTAATTGTATAATATAATTTAGCAACAATTATACAGTAAAAAGAGAAGTAGAATTTTATTGAGTAAGCTTGGTGGCTATGGGAAGTGATATATTCAGCATTGAACCCGTTCAATTACAATTCAGTTTGAATAATTTGAAGCGATTAAGAATTGCTGATAATATTTTGGTTCTTTTGACATTAGAAAACCAAATCATTCGTTTAAACTTGAAAAATCCTGAATTGGTGGATAAATTCAAAATAAAGGAAAAAATTAAAGACATTTATTTGAACCATGAATATCTTATTATTACTACTTATCAAAATACGCATTATTATTTGAGTAATCATAGCAGCAATATCCATTCTATTTCCAAACTTAAAAATGTCTTGACCAGCTATATTTATTTTTTTAGTGAGAATTTGGTATTGATTGGAACAGAGAAAGGTGAAATATATCAGCTTATTATAAATAAGCATAAATTGAACAATTCGTCTTTGAGTCTTGTATGGACAAATCCCATCAATCAAAACAATAATAATTTGATTAGTGGAATTTACTACCATGATAATTTACTATTCATAGTTCAAAAAAGTGATATTTTTTATTATGATAATTTGTTTATAAAATCAGCCCCGGATTTTAAATTGTTGCTAAATAGCAATTACTCAGATTATGAAAATTTTGAAGCCTTTGATGATTTCAGTAATTCATGTTTTTTTTCTAATAAGAAAGATTTTGCTTGGCTAATAAAAAATGGAATCATATTTACTAATTTGAAAGATAATGTTGACTCTTCGAAACGTTTAAAACTAATGGATCAACTTAACTACTTATTAAATATCCAGCTTTCAAGTGATTTGATTTCAGATCATTCTGTTGCTAAAGGTAAAAGTATTATGATTACAGATTATCATTTGATTTATCTAAATGACAACCATTTAACAATTGTGAATAAAATAAATTATGAAATCATTTTTGACGTGAATCTACCTTTATTAGTTCCTAATGAGAGTTATCAAGGGCTTAGTAGTGATAATAATACTTACTGGATTTACACTAATTATAATATTTATGAATTGGTTATTAATAATGAAAGTAAAAATATTTGGAAACTTTATTTAGAAAAGAACGAATTTGAAGAAGCAAAGAAATACACAAAAAGTTCGACAAATTTAGATTTAATCAACTTAAAATACTCCAATTATTTAATTATGAAAAAGCAGTATTTGGATGCGTCTGAAATCATTGCTCAAACCTCTGAATATTTTGAATTTGCTTGTTTAGATTTATTTAGCGATAAAAAGGGTTTATTAAATTATTTGAAGTTAAAACTAGATTTAATTGATAATAAAAAGTACGCATTACAAAAAATTATAATTTCAAGTTTAGTTTTGGAAATCTCTATGGAACAAATTGTTCTGGTTGAGAGTGAAAAAGAATCTAGCGTTTTAATAGACGGTTTAAAGGAGTTTTTAACAAAGAACAAAGATTCTATTAATAAAGATATAGCATACCAAATTTTTCAAAACTATAATTCAATGGAAATTTTATTATTTTTTGGTGAATTAATCAATGATTATGAATTTATTCTAAAATACATGATAAATCTAGAAAAATACAAAGAATGCTTGAAAATTTTGACAAATTTAACTGATTATAAGATGGTATACAAGTATTCTAATATTTTGTTAATCAATGAGCCTTCAGAGACAATTTATTTGTGGGTAGAATTGCATCAAAAAATTGAGTGTGAAAAACTTATTCCTGCAATTTTGAATTATAATAAGGTAAAAACCGATATTAGCAATGATGACTTAAGACAAAATTTGATTATCAAATATTTGAAATTTTTAATATTTGATCGAAAAGTAGCGAATAACATAATTCATAACACATATTTATCTATTATTATATTGAAAAATTCTGAATTGTCAAAACTGTTTATTTTAGAATACTTCGAAAGAATGGATACCAATGGTGATGATCATAATAACTCAAATGAAGAGATATATTTTGATCCCGATTACATATTAAGATTATTACTCAAGTTCAAGCAAATTGAACCTGCCATTTACCTCTATTCTATGGTTAATGATTTTGAATGCTCTATTAGACTAGCGATTGAACATAATTTGATAGATTTAGCATGTTTGATAGCCGATAAATCTTTTAATAAGACTGATAATGTGTTACGTAAAAAAATATGGATGCAAATTTCTAAGAAAATGATTCAAAGGTTCTTACTTAAGAGACTCTCGTTAGACGGAAATGAGCCGGATGCTAAGCTGTTATTAGATTCTAAATTACAAAATATTGAAAACATGGATATTTTGAATAAACACGATGAAGATTTACAGAAGCTACTTGAGTTCTTATTAGGAAAATGTGATTTATTAACTATTCAAGATCTATTACCATTGTTTCCTGAGTTCCAATCTATCAATAACTTTAAAAAGGAAATTATAAAAAGTTTAGAAAACTACGGAATAAAATTAAACCAACTTAACTCATCGATACAATCATCAATCAAATTTAATGAGAGCTTGGTTGAGAATTTGAAAGAATTGCAGACCTCAAGACATTTCTTAGTGGATGCATCTAATTACAACTGTGAGCATTGTAAGCTTCCGGTTGTTTTGAAGAAGTTTATTTCTTTTCCTTGTCATCATAACTTTCACATTGATTGTATTTTGAATTTGATATTGCATTCTAGAAATCAGAAGTTTTACAAGTTGAAAAAGCAGATCACATCAATTTTGAAAAAACACCAAATTTCCTCGAAAGCAAGTGGTGGTAAAATAAAAATTGGTAACAGCAACACTGAGTTGCTAAAAGAATTGGAACCATTATTGTGTGAGAAGTGTTTAGTATGCAATGATGCTAACATAGATTCTATAGAAGAAGGTTTTATTACATCTGACGACAAAAAGTTGGCCAAAGAATGGGAATTATAATTTTTTTATTTATTTATTTTCTTCATTAAAAGGTATTTTGAGAATGTTTTTACTTAATCTTTAGCCACAACTGATGAAATCTATTATGATAATTTGTAAATCATGATGCAAATTCCTCAACTTCTCTCTACTAAGGATAATAAGATATTTTCGAGCACACGCTTGGCTCACGTGAAATTCACGTGATGATGATTTTGATGCTACATGGTTTTTTTTCGCCTTAGTTTTTTTTTTTTTACTAATTTCTAAATACCTATTTGGTATTATTTCTTCCTCTGATATTGTTCTTAGTAAACAGTATGCCTTGCCAACTGGAAACATAAGTTCGAGAAGTTTACATCGCTTGCAAACTTATACTGAGAAAAAAGGAATTATAATGGCTGTGGGAATTCCTGTTAAGTTGCTTAGTGAAGCACAAGTAAGTAATTTATAAAAAAACGAATGAAGAGAACCCATCAAACAAGCATACTAACATATAATGATTTAGGGGCACGTTATCTCTGTTGAATTGAATTCTGGAGACATTTATCGAGGAAAGTTAATTGAATCGGAGGACAATATGAACATTCAGCTAAAAGACATAACAGTAACGGCGCGAGATGGGAAGAGCAATCACTTGGACCAGGTGTTTATTAGAGGTTCCAATGTGAGATTTTTTCAGGTGCCAGACATGTTGAGACATGCACCAATGTTCAACCCTGTGAACAGCAAGCCACCGGCACCGCCAGGGAGATCCAAGAGAAGATAGTGAGCTGCTGTGCTGGGAAGCACTGGTTCATATCAGCGCCATGGACGTGTTGTCAACTGTAATGGTGGTTATTGTTTTGCACACGAAAGCTAGACAGGTCGGTTTTCGGATTTTTAAAATTCCAAAAGCCAGTCTTCAAGCCCAAATACATTGATTTTGTGCTGCTTTATTGTCATGTCCATATCTATTGTTTTTCGGCTGCTTTTTGGTCATGTCCGTTTTGTTTTGTGTTGTTGCCGTTTATTCTGCTCGCGCAACCTTTAGTCTTGAATGTTGCTAGTAGAACAATAAGAAATCAAAGGCGCGTTCCCGCATGTTTAAGAGAACATATGTGTTGGATCTGTTCCCCGATATAGTTGTTGAAAACCATCTTCAAATATAGTTAAAGCTTTAATGAATTCACGAACTGTTTTTTTGAGAAAACTGTTATTTGGGATCTGCTCAACAGTCTCCTCTGTAGCAGGCCGCACAAGTACCAACACCAGCATCTTGAGTAACTTTTGTCAAGATAGGCTCTATCAAACCTCTTCAGATTGATGATTTATTCAACAGTGCACGCGAGTGTGTGTGTCTGTATGTATATATATGTAAAGTGAAAGAGTTATATTGCCATAGAAGAAATACCGACACGGAATTCCGGAATTATAAAGCGGTTATGTGCACTTTAAATTTTTCTACGGATTTTCCATCCAGGGTTATGTGCGTGTGTGTTTCCAATACGGTAATGTGGTTGGATTTGTGTGATTTTTTAAACGCACTTTAAAATTATATAAATTTCTTTTTTTTTTTTTTTTTTTTTTTTTTTTTTTTTTGCTTTTTTTGGACACCTCATTGAATCTTTAAAAAAACTGCTAAATTCAGAGAATCTCAAAAGGTAAAAGCAGGATAGAAAAAAAAAAAAAATTTTGCGGGTCTTTTTTCAGTCTTATAATAGATATTTTGATATTATATACATATACAAATATATAGAAACGAATACTAATAGTCAAGCCAGCAGCAGAGTCAGTAGGATTTAGATTTGAAAGTAAAGACTAGAATAGACAAAGTAGATTATATTATTGAAAACAAACATAAGAACCGCGAAAAAATGTCTAAGAACCCTTATACGTATCAGCATAATTTTGATATAACCAATATCACCACTGACCCATTTGCGCTTGGAACTTTGACAGTGGGCGTAATTTCATGGGTCATTTTTATTGGTGGTAGTATTGCCGCTACTACTGAAAATTTCAACTTCCCCAGATTCTCGTGGTGGACTATTGCCTACGAGATCGCGATCATCGTGCTATTATTTCTATTTTATTGCTATGATTTGATTGACAGTTACAGAAACTTCTTGTCTGCAGGTTTCGCTATTGCATTCATGAACAGTACAAACTCAGCCAACAACTTGGTTTACACTTCTGGTTCCGCATTGGCAGCTTCTTCCACAGGTGTCATTTTGATTTCCATGCTCAATATGATTTGGATTCTCTATTACGGTGGAGACGTTGATTCTCCAATCAACAGATGGATCGATGGTTTCTCGTTGAACAGAAAGAGATCTCAACATATTATGCAGCTAAACAGGGCCAAATCATCAAGATTAAGTGCTTCACGCTCTACTTCCGGCTATGATAGTTTAATTTCACACCCAATCTCGAACAGTTTCAGTCAAAGATCCTCTATGAATGACAATCCATTCAATTCCACCAAAAATTACACAGATTTCGATAATCAAACACAAACAAATACTCAACTAAACTCTACCGTTTCAAGATCAAACTCCCAATATTCACATAAATACAACACATCTACCTCTAATTTCGGAAATGGCTTGACAACTGACGGCTCTCAAACTAACTTATCCTCTTCTAACTTTGGTGCCAGCACAACTGATTTTAATGCTGCTCATGATAACTTCACAGATAATAACAGCATGCAAAATGATGTCAATAACTTCAACCAAGATTTCCAAGGCAACCAGGGTTTCCACGATGACCAAGGCTTCCAAGACGAACAAGAAGTTTATCCATACAGAGCTAGAGCACTTTATGCATATGAAGCTAATGCTGATGATGACAATGAAATAAGTTTTGAAAAGGGCGAGATTTTGATGATTAGTGACATTCAAGGTAGATGGTGGCAAGCTAAAAGAGAAAATGGTCAAGTTGGTATTTGTCCAAGTAATTATGTTGAATTGATGTAATCTCATTGTACCACAAACAAATCCTATTAAAAAGGAAATTTTACTTCTTGCCAAAAAATAATGCTTATTATTTTTCCCGAATAATCTTCAATTTAATTTCACTATTCATTTACTTTTGGTACATTTTGTTCACTTCTGCTTTTTCACTTCGCTGGTTGACAATTATTCTGCCATTTATTTCTCAATTCGTCCCTTGAAATTTTATTATTATTACCATTACATAATTCATTTTCTTAATTTGAATTCTTTTTTCTCCGTTCCTTAAACTTCTCAATTCAAGGCATATGTTATTTTTACAATTAAATATATCATCACTAATAGTATAAACTTTTTTGTCTATTTCCGCTTAGAAATTTTCAATGCTACAAATCAAGAATATGAATGTTCCTTATCGTAATGAAATCTTGATTTATGTATATATATAATTTATCTATCTATGAGACATCCTCGACTTCAGTAGAATCTGCTGGTGTTGCGGCCTCATCCAAATTATTATTACTAGTTTCTGACTGCTCTATTTTCCTTTTCTTTTGAGCTGGTTCTTCCTCTATACCAACATCTACAGTGTCATCTCCTACTCCATCTTCCTGTTCATCTTCTTCTGCATCTTCTTCCACCTCTTCTGCTATGTCTTCTTCTGCCTCCTCTGCTATGTCTTCTTCTTCTCCATCCTCTATATCTTCCTCAATATCTTCATCTAATTCTTCGATTTCGTCCTCTGCTTCATCGTCGTCCTCTTCCTCTTCTTCGCCAGCTTCTACTTCTTCTTCCTCTTCCTCTTCTTCTTCTTCTTCTTCTTCTTCTTCTTGTGCTTCTTCTTCATCATCATCTTCTTCTTCACCTTCTTCCTCTACAGGATATTCCTCTACTTCTTCGTTATCCCATACAATATTAAACCTTGTGACTCTTGGCTTTTCTGCAAGAATATTTCTATTGACATGTTCGACTTGAACTTTGCTTGGTGGATTCTCCCTTAATTCTTCGGTATCATATTCATTATTGACATAATAACCGACACGAACAAACTCACGATCTCTGTATGAGCACGATAATAATATCACAGTAACAGATACCAATTCAGAAGCAGGAATTAATTCAGACAGCGGAGGGTCAGCTTGAAATAAAAATTTATTCACGCCTACAGGCACTGGTCCAACTAAAATGGAATCTAACTCTTGATCATGGTCAAGTGATCTGGATGAACCAACATATGTCAATTTCCATTCTAAATCATGAGATAATGATTCAAGGCACTCAAAAGTAATTTCAAATTCGTATGGATCATTGAACTTTGCTGGGTTGTTCAAAACGTTAACTCCCAATAATGATACAATAGACATCGCGTATTTCTCCAGAATTCCTAATTATTTTCTAAAATGCTTGAGACTCAGAAATGCAATTTTGAAAATTTTGAATAATTAACTTGTGCTATAAAACTTTAGCTAAATTTTCAAAAGCTTATAAATTATTGCGAAAATATACCAAATTAATTCAATATATAGATAGTCAATAATATTTCACAGAGCTGGCATTAACTATTCACCTTTTGCTTTCTCATTGAGTTTTTTTTTTTTTAAGTAATTTGTAAAAGTTCCATTTCAAGTAAGAATAAACAAAAAAAAAAAAAAAAAAAAAAAAAAAATACGTATGATATTTGAAACGACGCGTCAGGGGGTCTTTTCACCCCTGATACAAGCAAATGATCTGTGCCAATGAAGTTTGAGAAACACGATAAATCAAAATGTTAAACTGATGATAGAAATTTTAAATAAATTGGTGACAAGAACAATAGAACATATACAATAACACTAAACTTTGAATGAAACAAATTTTAGTCATTAAATTTAACACATATTTAGTTTGCCATGATACTTGTGAAACCAAGCAATTGGATTCCTATTCAGTAATCTCTAATGAAATTTTTACAACTTTTCGGACCCTCTAATAATCTGAAATCAACCACCGGATATTAGTGAAATTTAAAAAATTTCAATTCTAACAATCAGTTCGACATTTTATAACACTTGATCTCTAATTTTTTTATAATTAAATAAAAACTGGCGTGTAGTATGATATTTCTCAAGAACAGAGGCTGTGTATTATAACTCTGTAATAATGTGAGCCCATTACTAGTCATTAAAAAAGATCAACCACACATGGAAGATTTTAATAAGTTAATTTCCGTAAAAAAATTCGAAAAATATAAAAAAGAAAGCAAAAACAAAGAAAGACATACAAAACTAAATAGTAAATACAATTGTAAACTATTTCTCAAATATAAGAATGGTTGTCAATGCTAGCATTTTTCTGATAACAATTCAAACAAGCTTTTTCAACAGCTTTTATGGTTGTTCTGTTAAACTGAGAAAAAGAAAAAACACTACGTCAAACTGAACATAAAACATGTGAGCACCAAACTTTTCGAGTTTACCTCAATAGCTAGATAAATGTAAATAACATACTTAAATATATAAAAATCTGCCGATAATAATCGAGTAAGAGTTTTTGGTATTTATTAGAGGAATAAACAAAAGAAAAGAAAAGAAATAGTAAATTAATGTCTCTCTGACAGTTGTTTTAATTTAATGAGAAGATTTTAATTGAAATTGAGTAGTCAATTTTGATGTAGTAGTCACGTGCACATTTTTTTCATAACCGCAAACCACAGCGGCCAATATCACGTGATAAGTTACAAACTTATACTGTGACATCAAGCACACATAAATATTTTTTTACAACTTGGTTTCGTGGTCTAGTCGGTTATGGCATCTGCTTAACACGCAGAACGTCCCCAGTTCGATCCTGGGCGAAATCATGTTTTTTTTTTGTTTTTCTCTCAGTTTATTGTTTTTTTTATTTGAAAGATCAATGGTAGAAAACGGTTTTGCAGGCTTAATATGAAAAATTATATTTGGAAAAAATTATCTTGGAAGAAATCATCGTTGAACACCAATTATGGTTCAGTGTTAAGGTAACTGTATAGAGTTGGGCTCTGAAAAGACAACTGGCCAAATAAAACCCGTATATCTTAGTTTGTGCGTAAATTGAAAAGCAGTTTTTGCAGAGTCGAAAGGAAATAAATATACTTGAAAATTTCCTTATCCGGAAAAAGATTACAGATTGACTGGTTATTTAAAAATTATAACAGAGTCAAAAATGGAGTTTATTGTGCCTAAAGTTTTTTTAAGGTTTTTTGACATTTTCTGTTTTTACTTCTCGACCCAAATCTTCTGCACTAACTCTGTTGTCACCTTTAGATTCTTGATCAAAACAGTAGGTTATCTCGGCTGTTTAGAGTAAATTCGTTACTCTTGTTTTTCAATCACATTGAGCGTGTCCTGCTATTCACTTATTACTAATTGTTTTCTTTCCAGAATATTCTTTTTGTGAGTATAGTGGAAAATTTTTTTTCTCAAATTAACTCATAACTGCCGTAAATACCCAGTGATTAACGAAGAAACATACGTAAATAATCAGTTTAGCTGCCGGTTTTTTCTACGCCGCAGTTTGGTACTTGTGTCCTTGGTTATCCAAGAAAAGACTCGAATTTACATAATTATCGTGGGTTGAAATTGTAGGCTCAAATAGTGTTTTAAGCACACGGTGAGAAAAGCAGTTGATAATAAATGAAGCAAGAAATAAAAAAAAGTCAATATCGGTTCTTTCGCCCAATGCATACTGATTGGCTAAACCAACTTAACCTAATTTGTAGAGACACTTAGGCGAAGTAAAATCGAAAAAATGAGTATGTTTTTAACACTATTTAGCTTATTAGCTAATCAACGTATTAAATGATTAGCGTTTTATATTTATTTATTTTAGTGTTATCATCGTTTCTCTCATCGGACTTTGATTTTTTCAAAAAAAAAAAAAAAAAGAAATTCAGGCATAAAATTGTCAGTTAGTCATAATTAAAATAGTCATGTTTGAATACATGATTAATAATGAAAAAAAAAATTACCGAGAAGAAAAAGTTTACACCTAGCTAATTTAAAATAGTTTTTATTCTATCAAGTAAATATTAATATTATATATTGATTTGAATATTTCTGGCAAGTCTATTCTGATATTTGTTGATATCAATTTATTTCTATTATCTGATTATCCAAGCTCTGAGTAGTAGCCAACTCAAAAAAACTCCTCCAACAACCACCAAAGTAAAACAGAAATGTCATTTGTACCACCAACCCACAACGATTTTAGAAGTGATACCTTCACAGTTCCTACACCCGACATAGTTGCCTGTGCTACCACAGCATCTTTGGGTGACGATGACTATTATGAGGACAACGACACAAACAACTTAGGAAAATACGTTGCAGACTTGGCTGGCAAGGAAGCAGGTCTCTTTTGTATCTCAGGTGTCATGAGCAACCAGATTGGTCTTAGAACCTTGTTGCATCAGCCACCATACTCTCTTTTGTGTGATGATCGCGCCCACGTTTACCGCTACGAGGGAGCAGGGCTATCTATGTTGTCAAACGCAATGATTGTCACAGTACAGCCCTCCAATGGGCTATACATGACCTTGGAAGACATCAAGAAAAGAGCAATTTTGAGTGAAAGCTACTATTTTCCTACCACAAGAGTAATTTCTTTGGAAAACACAATCAGCGGTGTGATAGTTCCAATTGAGGAGATTAAAAAGATCTCAGAATGGGCAAGATCAAATAATTTGAAGCTCCATTTAGACGGTGCCAGATTGTGGAACGCAAGTGCAGAGACCGGTATTTCAATCAAAGAATACTGTCAATATTTTGATACCATTTCTTTATGTCTAAGTAAAGGTATTGGTGCTCCTATGGGTTCTGTTTTGGTTGGCGATAAAGAAACTATACAAATTGCCAAAAGATTCAGAAAACAGATGGGCGGTAACATGAGACAGGCGGGTTTGATCACCTCAATGGCTGCTTACATTTTGAAAAAAAATTTCCCTGATGCCTTAGTTTATTCTCATCAGCTTGCTAAAGATGTTGGAAAATTCTGTGATGAGAATGACATTCCACTACAATTACCTGTTCAGACTAACTTCGTATGGCTAGACTTCTCTGAAAAAGATGATGATTTTGCCGCCAAGTTCAAAAATATTGGTGCCAAGCATGGTATTAAAGTCTCTGGCGGTAGAATTGGTTTCCATTACCAGAATTCAAAAGAAAGTGTTGAACTGTTGAAAAAAACAATTTACGAATTATACAAAGACAACTAGATCAGTTCTTTTGTCTCCTTTTTTCATTTATTTTTTGTAATCATGCTTTGTTTAAAACATCTGGCCATACATTGTTAATAAATCACATTTTATCGTATACTATTAAAGAAGAGATCAAACAAATTGTCAAAAATAGTAGAATTTAACGTTGATAATTTCTTACTTGAAAAATAATAAGATCACATGATATGCATGTGATTATAATATCTTTTTATAATTTTGTAGTTATCTCATCTCAAAAAAAAAAAATTTTTTTTTTTTTGAATTCTTATCAATTTCTGAAAATGAGCAGAACATTTATTCTTTCAATATACTGATTGTTATTATATATTATTTGACAATTTTATTTACAGGATTATAGCTAGATTATTCAAGAAGTGTTGACTGAAATAAAGGAACTGGAAAAGTTATTTTGGCCTGATATACCGTTATATTTGTTTCATATATTTTATAAGTATTTTAATTGACCACCATAAACCAAAATGTCAGAAAATATGGCAGGTGCAGCACCAACTGCCATCAAGGAAGAAGAGAATACCCAAAATATCAAACAAAATGTTGAGAAAATTATAGTGGACAGCGATGGAAAACCAAGATTTACAGCAGAAAGTAAAAACAAAGCTCTCATGAGTAGCAAACCGATGTACAGAAAAGTACAAATATCACCACATAGATTAACACCACTAAAGAATAACTGGGTAAAAATATATCCACCAATAATAGATCATTTGAATTTGCAAGTGAAGTTGAATCTTTCTAAAAAAACCGTTGATTTGAGATCTCACTCTAAAACATTAAATCCTGAAGGAGCCTTACAGAAGGCTGTTGATTTCTTAACAGCATTCAATTTTGGTTTTGAGTTAAATGACTGCATATCTTTGATTAAATTGGATGACTTATTTATACAATCATTCGAAGTTAAGGACTTCAAAACATTGACTGGCCAGCACTTGTCCAGAGCCATTGGTAGAATTGCTGGTAAGGATGGTAAGACAAAGTTTTCTATTGAAAATGCGACAAAAACAAGAATAGTTTTAGCGGACTCAAAAATTCACATATTAGGAACATACACAAATATCAACATGGCCAAATCGTTTGTCGTTAGTTTGATTTTAGGTTCTCCACAGAACAAAATTTACAATAATTTGAGAATTGTCAGTTCAAGAATGAAAGAAAGATACTAACTGGTTTTGGTTAAATGGGTTCACATGGAAAATGCTTTTTTTGTATAACTATAATATCAGTAGAAATAAAACTGTTTACTTAATTATTTTCATGAATTCTTCTTTGTTGCTCTTGCAAATGTAGTTTTTTACAAATTTGTTGCTTCAGATATGCACAGGTAACATTCACTATATTTTTCCAAAACATAATACTCGAGGTTTCCAAAAACCCAGTTAAATCTGATAACTGTGTTACTGATACTCGAAATAAAGTGTTTGTAACTTGTCAAATCATAAATCAGTCAATTAAGCCTCGAGAGTTTGATATATTACATGATTTGAATAGATGGAAATTTTTATCTCCACATTTCACGTTGAAAAAAAAAAAATTACATAAGGCTGCATTCAAAATATAGGCTACCAAAACTAAAAAAAAGACAAAAATCGAAGAAAAAAAAATATCGACTAAATTGACTAAATTAAATCATATTCTAATGACTGTTTTCAACATCGAGGAAACTGATGATAATTATTTTAAAAACTTAGCTTATAGAAAAAAAAACTGCATTTATAATCTTCTTAGTACAATATTGGTTGGTCTAACACTTTTTCTTTCACAATTGCGGTAATAGGAGAGATTTTACAAGTTAAATTACTGCAGTAAAATGGGTTTTACTCAGTAACATTAGATCATCGATAAAAGAATTAAAATTTGAATGAAAGAAGGTATAATGAACGATAAGCACGTAGGTATTGATTCAAATAGTTTTCGAAATGTCAACGAATGTTCCACTTCTTTATTCAGAACCGCAAAACGCCCTTCGTTGAATCAAACTAATACTATAGCCGACGTACAGCTTGTCAAAAAAAGGAAAAAGATCAAAGTAGCATGCGAAAATTGTCGAATGAAGAAAAAGAAATGTGATGGTAAAAAGCCTGTTTGCTCTGCTTGCAAGATGAACTATGACAAGAAGCTAATTTGCAAGTTTAAAAACAAGTCAGATATCAAAAATTTGCCAATGATCCAGTGTAAATATCGCTTGGAGGAGAGTCATTTACCACCAAATGTTATCGATGGAAATAATCTGGCATCACTAAAGATCAGTAAAGAGGATTGCGCCTCGCCTATTATGCCGATGAATGGTGTCTATGATACAAACAATGAAGAAAGTAATGAATATTTTCAGCTCTATAATGACTCTAAAAATATTAGCAAAAGAGAAAATGAGCCAGCTTTGACACCTAGTATAAATATGGCTAGTAATCTACAAATTCCCCCTGTCATTCCACCAATTAGTTTTCCTAATAATAAATTAGAAAATACAGATTTTTCAGAACCGTCTATGACCAGCATAACAGACTCTTCATCATCATTTGTAAATAAAAATGAGCAATCTTCATTATTATCCACTGAAAGTAGTACGAGAGGCATGAACATTAATAAGCCAAACCAGAATATGAATATTGATCAAATCATAAATTCTTTGAAGGAAATAAGTAATCAATCCAACGATCCTCTAGTGAATTCTATTATTTCAAGTTTGGATAATAATAGGTTTAATCAGGAATATATACCGGGATATTGGGATAGATCAGTCGAAAGAATTTTAAGATGGCCAATCTTTGAAGGAAAGTATGAGTCTTCTAATTTGGAAATAAAAAAGATAATGAGAAAGAAAAAAAGAATAGTGTTGAATGAAACAAAGATTTTAAGACAGTCAACAAATGAAATCGCTGATGATAAATACAACACTGGTTTTGAAAATGGTAGCAGTGAAATTAATTACATAAAATTGGAAAAAATAATATTTGATAATTTGCTTCATTGGATTAATGATTTCATTATGAATGTCCACACATCTGGAAATTTATTCATAGATATAAATTTGCTACGACTGACCTGTGATTCATTGATAGATCTGTATAATATTTTTCAGGATGAAAGTGATGAATTGGATTTTGCAAATGGAAAACAAAATGGATTTTTCCTTGGTAACGCAACTGGTTGTGGTAGTGAGGGTAATAGTGATACAGAAAAAGCCAATAATGATGACAATGATATTGAAACTAATGAATTCAAAGTTATGCCAAATTATATAGTTTTGATAATAATATCAATATCATTAATGTCCAGAAAATATGATGAGAAAAATCCTCGGATTTTAAACTTTGAATCTTCACTGAAAGAAAGAAGACAGCACAGTAAAGATAAGCTAGCATTTCAAATTTATAGATTGGCTAAAGAAATTTTTGACAAGGATGATACGAATGAATTTTATTCTATTTGGAAAATTCAATATAAACTATTGTTATCCATGTTCAAAAATTATTTCTTGAAACCTATAGAGGCTTGGAATCATATATATGACGCATCTTCACTGATGATAATGTTTCTAGAGTTGAATAAAGATGGGCAAAATATCAATTCTCAATTAATTCAAAGAATTTATTGGCAATGTTACAAAAATGAATGTGAATTAAAATTTTATTTGTCTCCAATGTTTATGAGTTCAGGGATATTGACATATAAACCCCCATTCAAAGTTAGAGATTTGAAAATACCATCTTCAATTAATACCGAGCCTATAATAATCAAAGACGGCTGGGCATTTTATTTGACTGAAATTTTCATTAGACCAATACTTAATAAAATCATGAACTACTTTTATGGAATTTCAAACAGTCAATTAGAATTGAATAATACGACAAAAGGCACTTCAATTGTAATAAACGGATGCGATATTGAAAAAAAATGGCAACTGTTGAGTCAAAGTGATTATATAAAATTAATACAGTCCTATTTGAAAGAAACTGGCAAATTACTATTGATATTCGAAAAATTCTTGATACAACAAAAATTGTCAACTCCACTAAGATGTGCAGATGAAAGGGTTATTAGAATCAAGGAGTGTTTATTTATTCCTTTGTTGTATCATATTTCAACTATAGTTCCTTTACCATTACCTAATTATTCTACACAATACGAATCGCAGGTTCGCCATATTAACTACCAAGACTATTTAAGTGGATATTTAATTTCTTTCATAAAAGATATTTGTGAACAGTATCTAAAGATACCTGATTTGGTTGAATTTTCGAGTGAAAGAAGACATGGTTCTTGGTTTCGTTTGAGAGATATATTCTTGTCGTGTATATTATTGATGATAATTTATAAAAAATTCGGCATTTATTTTTTCGAAAAAAAAAGATTGAAAACACTAATCAATCAAGCAAATACTATCTTTAATTATTGGAAAGCCGAATGTATTGAATTTGAATACCTTATGGGTGTTATAAATTCAATTTATACCGATTTACCCTACATTAATGAGAGGTAACTAAAAATTTTTACAGAAATACAATACTTTTCTATTTTTATTGATTCTTATTATCAAAAAATAAATTGTTTTACCGAAAAAAGTAATCGATGTTGAATTTTCAATTTTAAATGACTTTAAATGTTTTGTCATTATTGGAAGTCGTAAGTTAATGTTTTTTCTTATGAAAAAAATAGTCAATAGCTAAAAAAAAAAAAAAAAAAATAGAAATAAAACTGTTGGAATATTAGTAAAACAGATTTTCTTATTAGTCTATCTATAAAGACAATTTCATTCTCAACCTAATCATTTATAGTTTCCTCTAGAATCTCAACTTTCAAGAAAAAAGTATTTTGGCTTATTGAATACAGATTGAAATAATAATAAAATGTTCAAATTTACCAAAGGTTTTCTAATTGCTAGACTGTCTATCAACAGCAACATGTTGAGACCAGTCACAACATCCAAATGTTTTTTCTCAACAAACCAATTGAGATTTGCAACTTCTTCTAAAGACAACAATGAAGAATTTGCTCAATTCAGAATGAAAGAGATAACCAGCAAAATTACATCCAACGAAAATGTTTTTAAAGCATATCAGAATTTAAATAATATATTGATCGAGAAAAAGTTGATTAAACCTGAAGATCCAAATTATCAACCATCTGCCATGGAAATGTTCAAAATTGTGATGGATAAAGATGTTCAGTTAGGCATTCAAAATATCAAAAAAGAAATGAGCGCTGCAAATATCGAGATAACTAAAGAAGAGTTGGAACCGTTAATCAACATTTTAAGAAATAAGATTAAAAAATAAAAGCATTACGATTTGCATCAGATATAATTTATTAGCTTGACAAATATTAAATAAATATACAAAAATAAATAAAAAATCATGGATATACTAATTTTGCAAATTGATACTTTTGACAGAATTAATCATAGATTTTCTTTTCATGTATTTCAAATTTGCTTCTGAAACTTCAAGCTTCAACAAGCCTCTCGATACCCCATCTACAGGAGAACAATCTTCGATATCATCAGAAGTAAAACTATTTTCATTTTCAATTGACTCTTGCATTATATGATTTGAGGTTTGCTTTAAAGTTCTGATTTGATAAACCTCTTTAATGAGAATTGTAATCTCTTGCATTTGCTGCTTGAGAGTCGTTTCAATTTGATTGATAACTAGTTGCAACTTACTCAGAACAGTCTCATCTTCCCCGGATGAAATTGAATACTTCAGCTTCAATTCCAAAAGCTTTGTTTCAAGTATTTCAAATAACTTTAAAGTATTACTGACCTTCAGATTTAGTTTCTTGGTTAACATTTCAAATTCGTAAGGTAACTGAACATCTTTGCTGTTCTTCTTAATAACAATCTGATTTGCCACAATTTTTTGAAAATCTGCAACAAAAGTCTCATATTTAGTTTGCAAATTAGCCATTTCAGTTGAATTGAAATTTCCAACTTTAGAGTCTAAATCTTTAAACTTAGAAACATCCACAGAAATACCACTTACTTTTTCCCCGAGTTTCTTCGCCTCCCCTAATTTCCATGAATATTTATTCAATGATTCTTCATGTGAGTTTTCTTCATAAATACTATCGTTTACCAGCGAATGGTTCTTCTTGAACAATTCCATATCTTCGAAATTCTTCAACAAAACACGATGTTCTGCTAAAGTTTCATAATAAACCCTATCCAAGCTTTTTTCAACTTCACTTTTCTGAAAATATTCAGATGGAAATTTTATATCTTCCAAATAATATTGCTGGGGTTTGCTTTGAACAATTGGATTATGTAGTGATGTTACATTCAAGTCTTCATTTAAAATGAAAGCTTCTTCTCTAGTTACGCCATTTTTTTTAGATTCATTATTTTTTTGATACTCTTTAGTAGAAGAGGGTTTGTTGATTACTTCGCTTTTATTAAATGAAGAATTGTCAAATAAATCTGTTTTGTTCTCTTCTTTAGTATCTTTCTTCAATGAAGCAAATGGACTTGGTTTTGCATTGCTCTCTTCCTTAGTATCTTTATTCAATGAAGCAAATGGGCTTAGTTTTACCTTGTTCTCTTCTTTAGTGTCTTTATTCAATGAAGCAAATGGGCTTAGT